>BMAO01010754.1:0-19392 GCA_019973975.1 Trichonephila clavata
ATAAATAAATTTAATGTAAAAAAACTTTTTTAAGAACAAGCTTTTATTTAAACGCGCTAAAAAGAATAAAATAAACTTTTCCTTTAAAACTTTTTTTACTATCAACTTATAACGTCATTACACAATTTATATGATATAAAAGCTTGTCGCAATATTTAAGTACTCATATTTACTTAGTTTGAATTTTTAAAAACCAAAATCAATCAGGTCAAGTTATTTATTTTACTTGTTTATCTACACAGGTAAATCTCGCGACAAGCTTTTATATCATATAAATTGTGTAATGACGTTATAAGTTGATAGTAAAAAAAGTTTTAAAGGAAAAGTTTATTTTATTCTTTTTAGCGCGTTTAAATAAAAGCTTGTTCTTAAAAAGTTTTTTTACATTTAATTTATTTTTTACTTTTTAGTTATCGCTGGACAGGTTTTCAGCCTGTTCAACTCATTGAACGCTGGTTCGCCATCCCTGGTTTAGCTGAATTAATTCTCGCAAAATGGTATTAGACTAAAAACACAATTTTTTTAAATCCGTAATTTTTAAAGCAATTTTTTCAATCTTCATGCAGATTTTGGCTAACATTGTTCTACACACGAAAAAAAAAAGGTTTAGTGAGATTATCTTCATAAATGACAAAGTTATTAAATGTTTAATTAAATTTTGACTATTTTTGAAAAACTTAAAGAATATATTATTTATTTGAAATATTTTTGAAGATAAGGGATGTATTTCTCTAACATATTAGAAGAAAATTTTAATTGTTTATTAAAAACTTCAAAAGGCATTTAAATATTTGTATTAATCAATAAAATGCTTAAGACTAAAAACGCATTTTGTAATCAAAAAGAAAGTTTTATCAAATAATGATAATTTTTTGCTGGACATTGATATCTTCTACGTAAGAATCTATTTTTTTTTAATTGCTCAGATCATCTTTAGAAACTTGATTTGAAAAAATCAATAATTAAATTCAAATAAAATTAACAGATTCTATTTGTAATTAAATTTAAGGACACATGTCGTAGTGTGTGTTTAGATTACTGGTGATAAAATGAGGTATATTTAAATTACTCGTAGGCTTAAAATTAGAAAATTTCTTTAAAAATTACTTCATTTTATTGTAAAATTATTTTTTTTAATCGAAAATATATTGCATTCTAGATAATATTTTTCTCTTATTGTTTTCCTAGCGGATTCCTTTTTGATGGGTAAGATACATTAAAAAAATGATTTTTCCGATTCTGTAATTATTTTTTGTCTGAGTTTCATAGATTAAAGATAGATAAATTATTTAAAGAATTTTCTTCAATACTCCATCTCAGTTTAACTTGGCAGCGTTGAGAAAGGTATACAATGTACCAATCTACTTGAAAAATAGCTCTACTTTTTTGTTTTGAATTTAAATCCAAGGAAATAGATAGAAATTTGTAAAAAAATGTGCATACGTTGTAGAAATTAGATTGTTTTTACGTTGTAGAAATGTAATTATTTTTTAGACAAAGTTAATTAATACTGTCAATAGCGCAACGTTATGAATTCCAGTTTGGCTGAAAACCGATTTTCGACGCCAACTTTTGTCATTGTTGTAACAATAAAATTATTACAACAATGCAGATATATCCAAGTTGGCGCCCAAAACTAGTTTAACGTTTTTAATTAATATCTTTTTAATTAATTGCAATATCGGAATATAAATGGTCAAAACATGCATTGTCATCCAAACTAAACGTGTATACAAAATTTCAGCTCAATGGGAGGAAGATATCAGCTTCAAAATTGAGTTGCAAGATTCCACCCGAACAAATTACATACATACATACATACATACATACATACATACATACATTGTAAGTTAAATAAAAGCTTTTAAAATCAATCAGAATTTGGTGGAAAATTGCGTGATTCGCGTGGCAAAAATTTAGCTGCGGTGACACTAATACGTGAGTACCTATAAAATAACAATTATGAGAATGTACATAGAAACTGATCAAAAAACTTTGCAAGAGCAAAAAATAGAGGTACTGTTCATTAGCCAGGTACAGGTGATAAATCACTAAATGTAGCTACCAGTTTCAGATGAAATAGCGCAAGCTACAATTGGTTCTCTACGTTCTCAACTCGAATGCCGCCAAAAATATTCGATTTACAAAATTTACCTCCAGCCGACCAAAATGTACTAAAATGAAAACCGTCCTAATTAATATGAAAAGAATTATTGAAATATACTCTTATTTGCTTTTATATTTAGTTGAAAAAGTATGTGTGTTCTATATTATTATTATGTATCATTTAGTTAAGAAGGAAAAACAGAAAAATGAATGTAAATAAAACAAACATAGATTCAACAGATTCGGCTCAATTCTATATTTTAGCCTTTATTATCGTCAACTTCGCGAATTATTATCGTCCCAATTGATAAAAGTTATTTTAGAAAAAATGAACTGCTGGCCCAATTTGGTATATTTTGGTTTTCATCGTAGCCATAGTCTTGGGCTAAAATAGGATTTTATCCCCAACTTCTTTCATCTCCCCTTTTAATACTAAAAGACTTTAAAAGTATACTATTTGTAACTTTCTTTCTATTTTCATAATGAATTATATTGATAAATTAAAACATTTTGGGTACTTATGTATTATAGTGTCAACGAATTCCGCCAAATGAAAACACCTGCCGTCAACGTAACTCTGAACAAAATTATTGTGTTTGTGCATAGGCGGAAATGTTTCAATTATTGAGTGTACATCGAGGAATTAAGCGACTTCTTTTTTTTTGGACGAAATTAGTCGACGGTGTAATACGTAGGTACCCGTTTTGGTATTCTGTTATACTCATTGTGGCTTGTACTGGTTACTGATATTACAAAGAGGGAGCACTATTTTGAAATATTGTTAAAATTGGTACTTACGTATTATCGCAACAGTCGCCAAATCTATAAATAACTCGCCAAGTTGACAACCACGATTTCTTATGTGTCGTATGCGCTGAATTGGCAATCAGGGGCTTTGTTTCATATAAGGCCACCAATAGGTGATAATACGTAAATACCTATCCATCTTACTATATGCCCTTATTTCTTGGATTTGTTTTCCATTTTAATTTCCGATTCTGTGACTTTTGTTTACATTTTTGGATCATCCTTAGTAGTTAAACATAATGTATAACGAAGCGGCTAGTAAACACGATATTGGCAAAAAATGACTGGTCGCCAAAAAAAAAAACAATAATAATTCAACATGGCAGTGACCGGGTACAAATGATACCAGTTCCTTTCTTTCTGTTGAAAAAAGCGGTAGGTACTTACGTATTATCGTAACCTGTTGGCGACATAAAATGAAACAAAGGCCATGATTACCAATTCAGTGCGTAAGATACATAGGAAATCTTGCTAACTTGACGAGTCATTAATAGAGTTGGCGATTGTTGTGATAATACGTAATTACCATAATTTTTAACACGGAACTTTGAGATAATCATTACCACAAAAATAATTGCCACTTAAGTAAAATGTATACAGGAAAACTTAATTTTAAATGACATAAATGCACTATTAAAAAAAATCAACAGGTAAACGAAATTAAATTTTTAAATTTAAAATAATTAAATAAATTAAATTTATAAAATTACGAGGGTTGGAACTTTAATAGTGGCAGCTATTTATTTACATGGAACACAAAAGTGGTTCACGTCACCATGTTTTACAGAGCTTCAATATAGTCACCAGCATTGTGTATAACCCGTTTACAACGATGAGGAAGCCGCAGAAAGCCTGTAGCAGCGCCTGTTCTGTTGTTAGTTAGAATGGACCGGTCTACGGCCGTAAGAATCTCTAGAACAGTTTTGAAGCGAATGCCATGAAGTTCTTTAGGAATTAATTCACAAAGATTTAGATGTGAGGGTTGATCACTATTCATTAGTGCAGAAACAGCATGCACTTCTGCTTCGCTGACACTAGGACGACCTGGCCTAGGCATGCCTGCCACATTTTGGCATCCTTCATTGAAGGCTTTTACTCATCTTGCTACAGTTCTGTAAGGCAATGCAGATTCCACGAAAGCCATTTGAGGCCCTAGATGACATTGCTGAGCTGGCCGACCTCTGGCACATTCAATTTTTATCCAACTTCGTTGTTCTTGTTTTGAAAACATCCTGACAACACTTACACTCAAGAGCCAAAACATTATGACCACCTATCAATAACGAGTTGGCACACCTTTAGCACGCAACACAGCTTCAACCCGCCTTGGCATGGATGACACAAGTCCTTGGTAGATGGCCGGAGACAGATTGTACCAGATGTTTAAGCAACGGTCACTCAAATCCGAGATATTGCGAATTGGTGGTCTTTGAACTCTGAGCTGCCGTCCCATGACATCCCAAATGTGTTCTATCGGATTGAGATCCGGTAAGTTGGGTGGTCAGGACATTAACTGGAATTCAGCATCATGTTCCTGAAACCACTCCAACACAATTTTAGTCTTGTGACACGGGGCGTTGTCCTGTTGGAACATTCCATTTCCAGCTGGAAAAACAGAGGCCATGTAAGGGTGCAACTGGTCCGCAATGATGTTCAGATACCCTGTAGCATTCATGATCTGCTCTACCACAACCCTGGGTCCCAGAGACGCCCAAGAGAACCTCCCCCAAAGCATAATACCGCCACCACCAGCCTGTGTATTACCTTCTGTACATTGAGGGAGCAACTGTTCGCCTGGAAGACGGCGTATCCTGACACGGCCATAGGCGTGATGAATGACAAACCGTGATTCATCTGACCAGGCAACTTTCTCCCACTGATTCATGGACCAGTCGCGATGTTCCCGGGCCCAGCGCAGGCGCAGATGGTGATGACGCTTGGTCAGCAAAGTCACACGAGTGGGACGTTTGCTGCGTAGCCCTATATCCAACAGTGTCCACTAAACAGTGTGCTTCGATACTATTCTACTTGGTCCTGTATTGTATTGGGCTGTCAGATGAGCCACTGTCTGGCTCCGGTTTTGCTTCACCATGCGAGACAGTCTCCGATGACTTTTTTCTTTGATAGCTTGTGGACGTCCAACACCATGTCGTCTACTGCTGGTTTCACCGTCATTCATCCACTTTGGATAAGTACTAACAACTATAGATCGCGAACAACCCACGAGTCGTGCAGTTTCGGAAATACTTGTTCCGATCCTTTGAGACATTACAATCTGCCCTCTATCAAAGTCGCTTAGATCCGCAGCCTTTCCCATCACACACAGAAGTAAGTGAAAAAGAATGATTCTTCAGACTCTAAAGCAGCAGTTAAATACCATTTTCCCTTGATCACACAGAACTTCCACGTCATCCAGGCGAGTTCATTGCAAAATGTAGGGGTGGTCATAATGTATTGACACTTGAGTGTACTTTAGAACGCAAGCTAATACAAGGATGAGTTCTTCGAGTCACTCCAAATGCGCGTGACGTAAGAAGTACGAGTCTATTTGCTGAGAGGAAGGGTAGGTATGCAGCTCACATGTGGTATACAAGACATTCTTTGATTTTGTTGTGTAGCTTCTTTACAGAAATGCTACCACTATTAAAGTTCCAACCCTCGTAAGTATTCTTAAAAAATTCACACACACACACATGCTGACTATTCCTGAAATTTATACACCATAAAAAAAGTCAGTTATCAATTCATTAGTAGAATTAATTAATTATTGAAACAATTGAAATAATTCCTTAAATCTGGGTATTGGGTTGTCGCGGGATTGAAAATATGAAAGCGAAAATCTCAGGTTATCACAATAGAATAATCTCGCCATATATTTGGCAAGATATCGGTGGTCGAGTCTCTGCGGTATGAAAACCAAAAGAAAATTTTACCGATACAGCTTTCTTAAACAAATTATCATGCCATATGGATGAAAGTAGGCTAGAAGTTCCACTGGAGATGCAATGCCATTAATTGCCAGCGTACTATTGGTTGTTGTGTGTTGAATTGGTGTTCGAGACCAAGGATTCTATTTACTGAATCATTTCGTTCTCTTTACTGTTGGACCAACGAACTTAACTCCGTGACGTAGGGTCAACAACAGTTGGATTTTAATAAAAAAATATAGCAAAAAAAAAAAAAATTGAAGATTGATAATATCGCCAATATATATGTTCGTGAGGTTAAAAACTCTGAAAAGCAGTTATCAACCTATAACTTATAAATATCAATAAATAAATATAACTGTATGGTTGTGTGGAGGCCATAGTCCTTTGAAGGATTCTAATCGCCTATAAGGGATTTTGGGATGAATGCAATGAGTTCTATTATTGCCCAGTGTAAGGTATGATAATTAAAAGGAAATTTTTACAAGTAAATAATAATAATAATAATTTACATTCCAGATAAAATTAAATTAAAGTTAAATAAAAAGCTCTTTAAAGAGCTCCAGAACATGAGAAAATATAATCTGCAAGTGGGCGGAGCTTTTGGGCGGGAGCTGGAAGTGGGCGGTTCTGCCAGGGGATTTCTTAATTTTGATCTTTTTGAAGTGAAACTTCTTTGCGGACGGGAGTGAATGGGAAATTTACCCAGTTTTGCTTAACAGTGAAAAAGCGAACGGAAGTAGTGATTCTCCCCATTCCCCCGAAACGTCACCATGGTGAGGAGATAGCGAGGGGAAGGAAAAGAGTGCGGGGAGGGGGATACACCACGTGACATGCGTCATATCCATGAAAAAGTTGGACGATTGCGAAGGAGGAATTGTGCATCAAAAGTATATCTTGCTGCTATGGACGAAAGGCACTTAGGTATTGGTGACATTAAGTAGGTTCCCTTGTTACTCTCGTAACGAACTCGCGTAACATATTTTCATAGTTTTTATGTGATACACGTACCGTTTTCAACGAATAAACGCTCCCAAAATATTACCATTATATGGCTCTTCCTGTTACGGAGTGTCTGGGGCATTATGTATATGTCACTAACGTTCGCGCCAGAATCGCTACGAATAGCGTATTGTAAACAAACACAGTGACTTCTGTTAGTGATTCATTAAGTTTATATTTTTTAATTTTTATTTCCATTGAATCAAAATAAATTCTGGCCAGAATACATAGAACAAATGCAAAAAGAGGAAAAGAGTTTCGTGAAAGGAAAAAAAACAAAAAAAAACGGAAAACTAGCAGCAAGTCCAGGCGAAAGTCTATATATCACCAGGTAGCTCTGTCGCAGCTTTTATCATCTTTATCCATTAAGTTTTAGTGCTGTACACATCAGAGACTGCTGCAATCATTGGACCCGATGATGATTAAAAGCCGATTATCTTAACTGGAGACTTTAATGTTAATTTTGCTTCAGAAGAAGCAAAGCCACTCTTTGAATTCTTGAAACGGACACTGAATTTCACAATGAATACTGATTCTAGAGAAGAAAAAACAATATACGGAGCCACTATTGATATAGTTTTCTCACATTTTCTTGATTGACTACAATCGAGGATTTTTATATTCTTCTTCTGTTACCACACACCTATTGTTTCTTTCTTGGAAAATGATGATGCAGACAATTGAATAAAAATATTTTCATACAATAAACGAAGTTCGAATTTTGTTCGATTAAAGTAAGTTCTCCCAGCAGTTTGATATAATTAGATCTATTCCTGTATTTACGGCCAACGTCGCCATAGGAGTTTCACTTCTATCGCGAGGCTTTCCTCGTTCTTTTTTTTTTTTTTTTTTGATAATCTTAATAATTTCAGATGGCAGAGGAGGGGGGAGGGCGTCTGTATTATTAATGTTAGTAACAAAGAACGCATCTACAATGTTTGCAATGATTTCGTCTTTGTGTGAGTTCTGAATATCGTTAAGTTGGAAAAATATCAATAAATAAATAAATTCTCCCATCCCTAAAAATGCTTGTTCTTCATTGACCAAGCCATTCGTTTAGCAAGAAATTATTTGCATTGGATCCTTCTTTTTAATCCACGCCTTTATTTACCTCCTACTTGGGAAATAATTAGTATCATATTAGACAGAAATACTATTACTGTTAGCTATTTCAGTCAAACGAGGGTATAATACAAAAAACAAGCTTTGGGTGCTTTTTTGTGCCAAAGATGGAGCCTAAACTAAGATTAATACATTAAGATATATATATACAGATTTAGCTCTGAAGTAAGTTTAGCATTATTTATTCTGAAATTATGCGATTATTTATCTTTTCTTCCATTATAATAAAGATAAAAAATATAAAGGGATACTCTTGCTCCTGATAAAAAAAAATACGCTTATCGGCTCTAGGGATTATGAAATCAAACACATGTTATAATACGTAGAAAGTACCCCAAAATCTGTTTTCATCATCATATTTAGAGTGAATGTATATATCAGATCATATCGTTAGTGCTCCCATTGGAGACCATTTGAAAAACCAAGTACTAACCCATGGTCTTTGCCACCCATCGGTATAGTGGTCAGTGAAGCTGACTGCGTGCCGAGGGATGGGTTCGATCCGGAGAAGGCGTGGATTTGTGTTGTAATCCTTTCTTCTGTCTGTGTTGTTTACCCCGTGTTATACGTTCGGTGGTGCACGGGGTTTAAAATGTTAAAAAAAAAAAACATGGTCTTTGTAATCGATAAGTACCAAAAATATTAACCGTTACTTATGCTTTTTTTTTAATGTTATCTTTTTTTCAAAAATTTTCGTATGGAAAACATCATTTAGTTTAATTTCAACCATCACTTTTCGAATAAAACAGTTTGGCACATTTTTTTTCCTCAATCGAAATCGGTTTTTGTCTTTAATAACATGATTTTATTTTATGAATGCTTTACATTTCCTATTTTTTTTCATTTTGTAATGACTGCTTGTTTTTTTTTTGTGATATAAAACATTTAACCTTGCTTTTCCCTGTAATTTTTTTTCTTGTGAGTAAGAATGTAATTACCGGATGATATTTGACTGGCAAAATGGAAACTGTTCTTTTTTCTACGAAAAAAATTACTTGGAATTTATAAATCCATATTTATTTTTATTTTATCTGAAATGACATAGATACATTGTAAATGTATTGCAACATCTGTGCTGTAAATGATGAATATGGTTACTTTTTCTCAACTTTTTTTTCTGACAACTGAATAGGGAAAAAAACTAATCAGTCTTGTTCGTTTTTCATGTGACATATCTTTCTTCGATTTAGAACTCAACCTAATAAATACAAAAAAAGCATAATTTTCCTTCACTTAGCATTGGATCATATGCTAAGCTCTCCAGATTTCCTCATCAACGCAAAAAAAAAGGCTATATTTTTATTTCCTGTTGGTAAGATCCCCCTTTCCTACATTTTTTTTTCTTCATTGAGTCTCTTATTGAACTCCTTTTTACAATAATTGCTACAAAAAATAATATTAAGAGAGAGAGAGAGAAGGCTTTCTAGTCTTTTACAAATTAATATGGGACCCCAATTTTTTTATCTTAAATGTTAATTATACGTAACACAATTTAAAATTTTAAATGAATTTTTCACGTATCTTTCCATTAATAAAATCTTTTTTCCCTTTGTTCTTCAAAAAAAAAAAAAAACATTAGAAAATTGTAGGTATTTCACAGCATGTCGTGGATTGACAATCTTTTTGATCGACTGCAGAACTATTTTTTTGTTGTTGTTATCAGAATATATAAACTTCAATGTGATACAGATCTGAATGATATATTGTATACTACATGGCAGTCTGTTAGTAATTATCTTTTATTATATTGAAATTAAGTCGTTATATCTTTAAAAATGTTGTACTGTTATAACAATTTATATACACACGTACAAGTAAATAAATACTTGTGTGTGTTTATAAGACTTCTAAAAAACAACTTCTCTTTTATTCTTCTTAAATTTTGAATCAATGCTTGCAATTAAAAGTTCTCTTTAAAATGTATCTCATTTTAATAAGAATACGTATCTTCCATTGTAAGATGCTAATATAGAAAAGTGTGAGTTTCTTACTATGCCCCCTCTCAGCAAGCCCCTTGTTATCTTCTATCGCATATTGATTTTAAGTGTTTTGATTATGAATTATTCTTATAATGTGATACAAAATGACCGAGCTAAAAATGGATGTTGAGTAAAAACATACATAATCCTGTTTTAATATACGAGTCTCATGTATTTCCTGTACAAGCTGCTGAAATTTATAAAACAGTGAGACTACAGGAAAAAAAGGTACACTAGCTTCAACAAAATGTCTCCCCAGTTACATTTTTATTTCCCTATTTAATGCTTTTCAGATCTGAAGTTTCTATTAATTTTTAGATTATTATATTATTGCAATAATAACATGCTTTTTTCTCCTGTTCTAATATTTTTACGTTCTTTTTAGACTTATTCCTACACTTACAGGAGTTTATTATTAAATATATTGAATAAAAAGGAATCATGAACAAGTTGGGCCTTGTTTTCGTCCTGATACTGGTGCTGAATCTGAATATCTTTCTTGCTGAAGGAATTCCCTTTTCTAAAAGTAAGTTTACTTTAAATTTGTTTCGATTATTCTATCTCAAAATTATTCTAAATACAGCGAGATTATCCTAAATGCTTAAGCAAAAGTTATTTTAATTGCTTTATATTCGTTAAAAAGGTCGTACCATAAATTTGGCAAAATGTTAGTTTTATCCAAACTTTTGGCGATGAAGAGCGGCGCCGTGGTAGCCAAGTGGTCATGCCATTGTTTTTGTCGAATCGTGAGTTTGAGTTGTGGTGCCATTAAATATCCACCAAGTAGCAATGCTGTTGCCGACTACATCTGTGAGGCTTGAAATCGCCATCGTAGTGTGGAAATTTGGAATTCAGCATCGCCCTTGTCATTTGATCATAGTTCAAAATTACGAGGTCCATTGCTGATATAACCGGTACTTGTGTAGTATCGCAACAATGCCAACTTTCAAGATAACTCGCCAAGTTGGCAACACCGATTTTGTATGCGTCGTATGCGCTGAATTGGTAACCATATACTTTGTTTCATATAATGTCGCCAATGCGGTTTCCATAATATTTAAGTGCCATACAACCTCGTATTGTCTTAGGGTTAGACGTTAATAAGCAATTCATTAATCGACGATGAAAGAGTAGTGCAAAATTGCGCCGACGGCTCATTTGAAATTTTATCAAATATGAAATCAACACTTCAACAAACTAAGATGTGAACTGATATAGAATTCAACTCATTCTTTCTTATTCATTCACTCTAACTGAGTAAAATTACTATTTTAAAAATATTCCCGTTTCTGCACCCAATATAGTAGCCACTAAGGTTTTTTTTTAAATAACCTGCACTAGCTTCATTTTTTTGCTAGGGGACTTATAGACCTAGTTTTACTTTGACAAAAATAAACTTTGGATAGTTTAGAGTGTAGATTGTCAACGAGTCTTAGAGGAAGTAGTTAATTAAATTTCATATTAATGTTTCTAATGTTAAAAATTCATTGTTTTTTATTTATAAGAAAATCGAAATATAATTAAGTTTCATTGAAAATGTTGGTCGAATTACATGAAGTCAGCTTTTTATTTCCCTTCACTTTTATTCTTTCAACGTTATTCAAATCTTGTTTATTTAAATGCAATCATTCTTAAAACATAATACATAAGTGAAATAATTTTCGCATATCTTCCCATGCGCACAGTTAAGGTACTTACGTATTATCACAAGCTATTAACGACATTATATGAAACGAAGCACATAGTTGCCAATTCAGCGCGTACGACACATGCGAAATCGGAGTTGCCAACTTGGCGTGTTATCTTGAAAGTTGGCATTGTTGCGATAGTATATAAGTACCATAGTTGATTTGCAAAAAGTTACCTTGCATCACTCCCCTAAGTAATTAAACTAAGCAGCTGAAAATGATCAAATATTTTACCCCAAACATGTTTTTTATTATACTTCGAAAAATATAATGGTGCATTCGTATTAATGTCACCGCTGTCAAATTTGTGCCACGGGAATCGCGCCATGATATATATCATAACAGTAAAAGAGAGCAACAAAAACAGATTCTTAAGTGTTCTATGTTTAAAAAAAAACAATTAGAGTCAGATTTTGGTGGGAAAATTTTCGATTTGTGTGGTGCTAGCTTTACTACGGTGACGTTAATTCATAAGTAACAAGGCAATCGATTTGAACTTTTGGTGGAAAACGTATTACCTTCCAAATATTCACAGAAAGAGAATACATTTTACTTTTGAAAACTAGTAATCAAAAAGATATAGCCCAGTGGCTGAGTGGTAGAGCTTCGAGCGTCCACGCCATTGGTCTGGTGTTAAAATCCCGGCAAGGTCTACTCAACCTTTCATCTCTTCAGTGGGTCGATAAAATGAGCGTCGAGCTTGCTTGAGGACTAAACACTGAGGTTTCACGTCTGACTGACCAACTGACCAGATCAGCTCATACACCTCAGTACCCAAGGTCATGAAAATTGAGATGGGAGAAGTAGGCCTTGGCCCTTATGGGCTGTTGCGCCATTGAGTTTAGTTTAGTGAGTACAAAAGATAAGATTCGAATTAATATATAATAAAATATTAAAAAAAAAAAAAAAAAAACTTGTAAATTATTTTTAAAAAAAAAAATAAAAAAAAAAGGAAAAATAAATCAAAAAGAAAGTCATCTAATCCATCCTTTATTACCAGACGGTAGCAATTAATCGAACAGTATTTCAACTATGAATCAGCATGGCTGTAAGTTAACTGAATTGAACCTTTATTCGTGCTAAATTCGTTGGTGAGTTTTTTTCTTTTCTTTTTGATGGAATCTAATTTATTAAAATTATTTTTGGAAGAAATTTAGGAGATAGGCTTTGGATTACTTTCGTAGATTTAAAATCTGATTTCATTTAGGATAAAATCACCCCTGAAATTCATTTTTTTGCAACAGCTATTATGTAATAAAGGGTTCAAGATGTTACTTGAGAGAAGCAGCAAAGAATTAATACGATATATTAAGCGCTTTATTATTATTATTTTTAATTGCTGAATGTATTACAAAACAAATAAACGGCAATCACTTATCACTTATCAAAATTTTGTGCTTTTTATTTATAGCTCTCAAGAGGACGGAATCAGGAGGTGCAGTGGAGAGAGTTGATGCAAATGAGTAAATGAAATAAATTATCTATTCTGTGCTAAATAATTAAATTCGAGGTGTGACACAAAAAAAAACGAGACTGGTCCAATAAATCATTGCATTGTACGTACATAATCAGTTCTCCGTGACAGTATCACCTTCTAAGTAGTTCCCTTCAGCATTCACTCACTTCTGCATTCGATGCTGCTATTGCTGGTAACATTTCTGAAACTAGGTTTTAGGAAGGATCTTCAAGAGAATCTCCGTTTTTGCCTGGACCTCTTCAACTGAGGTAAAATAGTTTCTCTTTAAGCAAGATTTAACTGTATGAAATTTTAAAAAAAAGTTGCATGGGGCCCAAATCGAATGAGGATGCCTCATCACAGTAGTGTTCTTGCTGGTCAGAAACTGCTTGACAGATAGGGCCATGTGAGCGGGTGCATTGTCCTGGTGCAACAGCCAGCCATCCCTCCCCAATTCTGCCCATTTTCTAATTTTTAGTCTTTTTAGTACTTCAATGTACTAGTGTTGATTAACAGTCTGACCATTGATGTGAGTAAAACCTCATATCACGAATTTTGGCAATATTTCGTTCACTAATCGCTGACACTGGGTTCCCAGCAGGATCATCATCTTCCACAATGACCTTTCCCTCTGAAAACCCCTTATACCATTCAAACACATGTGCTCGAGACAAAGTTTCACCTCCATAAGCCCCAGTTAATGTTTGAAATGGTATGGTGGCTGATTTCTTAAATTTCACAAGAAACTTGATTTTGATGCCACATTTTTCTGGCAGAATGCAGTTGCATGTGTTCACTTAATGATGCAGTACTCCCAACGGGCGTGATCGATTAAGGCGAAACTGACCACATGGATAGAGGAGGTGCGTGGGGTAATAACAAGCTCTGTCTACTCTCAGCCCCTCCTAGAGGTGTGGTAGGAAGTGAAGCATGACGTCATAATAATTTTCCAAACTATTTATTAAATACACAGATTATCAACAGACAGAATTCTAATAATTAAAACTAGAAGAGTTGTTCCTAATAAGAGCAATAGGAGATTAAACCACGAGAGACGCGAATTATCAGAAGACTTCTTATATATTGATCCTCCTTTTTTGGGATGAATCAACTATTCTAAATATCTGAGTTATAATTTAACTATGGTGACCAATCGTCACTTTAATATCTTCAGTTATCTAATCTTTGAATCGCGCTATCAAATATTCTAATACCTGATCGGTAGAAATCTCTTCTAGTAGTCAAATTCTCTGTATCTCATTCTCTATATAACTCCTTCTATCAATCTAACTAGCTAGAAAACCTAGACTATATATAACCAACCTAATTTGCATATCATGGTTGCTTCTTCAAAGGGTTGGTTGCGATTAATTCAAATTGATAGCCCAAAGATTTCCCAAGAGAATTAGATGAAGGACGCGTATAGATCCAAAACATCACCAAAACAGTTGTTGCCAACTCCACTCTTTTTTCAAGCTACACACTTAGTCTCGTTTTTTTGTGTCACACCTTGTATACACAATTCAGTTAAGTATACAAAGAGTAAAAGTTGTCTTAATGAAGTGAAATGTCAAATGAAAGCACTTTTTCACCCAATATGCAAATGTTTGAAATTTCTTAGCAGAGGAGTTAGTTGATGATGTTTTGAGCTTTCTTTATGATAATAAGTAAAAAAAGAGATGGAAATTACAGTTTTATAGTGTAATTTAGAATTTGACTCTACCAATGCCTTGTGAACGCATTTCATGCACAACACGAGCATATACCACTATTTCAGAGATAATGCACAATTGAGCTGAAGAAAGCTCAGTTGTCAAACAGATAGCAGGATTATTCGGCATTTGGATTGTAATGTGATTCTGCTCTTTAGTGATGATAGCAAGAATAATTAAATCACGTGATAGTCCACATTATCAAGAAAGCAGTCGTTAACCAACCTTTGATTCTCTGGAGATCCCAAAGCAGCAGGGGCTTAGAAGCCATTGACTTGGAATGATTACCGCGAGATTAACAATTAATAACTTTTATTAAGTTAAACACTGGAAATGGGAGCGTGATATGCGGACAAGACAAGCTAAAGGTTAAGAATCATTTGGTATTTATCTGAAATGAGATCCAAACACTCAGACTTAATGAAGTGACAATCCTCCGTGTTCTAGTATCGTCAAAGTGGCTACGCAGCAGTGATTTGGGAACTATTTAAAGTGGCATTATCGTCCATTAACCTCTACTCTTCTCTATAATTATGTATTTTACATGATTTATCTCACTGACTATTTATATACTGCTCGATAATGACGTTAATTTTTGATGCTGCGTTATTCTTGCTAAATGTGCCAATTTGGTTGGATGGAAGAAAACCTGAGTTAGACAGGATAGACCTCGCGGAGATAGCCCATTGTTACAACCTGTAACCTTAAAACTGTTCAAACGACAGTGTTACGTCACGGAATCTCTTAAAAGACTACTTGTAACTTTATATCAAAGTTATTTCCAACGGCTTCCAGGCTCAATCATCCTTGTATCTCAGAAAATTAATTACTTTATGTAATGAGGTTTGTATTAGAATGAATCCCAATAATGTGTAAAAATATATCTGGAAAAATCCAGGAAATCTTGATTGGCACTCATTATATAACCTGAAACCCAGGAGTTAGATTGGAAGTGCTATTTGATTTGATACTCAGGACGCCTTTGATCGTCACAGAACCTTTGACTGATTACTGTGTTTTGTCGATATTTTTGGCCACATTGTACAATGTTTCCTTTTACAACACCCTGGATTTACATTTCAAAAGAATAATATCCTGTTCATATGCAGTAATCATTTCTATTGATTATATTCGTGGTTTTCAAATAGTCCCTTAGTTGCCTAGATCATTAGATTTCTTTTAATAGAATTATTTTAAGGTATGCGACAATTTTTTTTTTTTTTTAAATGGAGATATGAGTATTTTTTTTTTGTTGTTGTTTTTAGATTTGTTCAGTACATTTTATGAAAAATATGCTAAAATTAAGAAGAGAAAAACAAATTATTATTGCTAAAATGAGAAAAATGGATGAAAATTGACAAAAAATAACATAAACGCAGCCCTTGCTGTACCAAAAGTTTATGAAGAAATTTTCAATTCTGACGTTTTGCTAAGTTATTCATTTTTGAAATGACCTTCAGGATAAGAGATATTTTAATTTTTACAAAAACTAGAGCTCTTTATTTTAGTTATTATTTGAAATTGCTTTAAAAAACATAATTATATTAACATAAGGGACTATAAATTTTGTAATAAAACAGTGACTGATAAATCTGAAGGTTAATACACTTATACTATAGAACAGAGCATTAACAAAAAAAAATTTAGTTAATTATTTTTAAAACTTTTTGAGCAATCAGTGGCCCTATTTGAGTATTTTCAAAAAAGCACATTTCAAGAAAAACGCATTTAAATGACATCTTGCTTAAAGTAATGACATCTGCTTTTACTAAAACACTTGTAGTTTTTGTTCTAGTGAACGGAAAATAACAATTTGGTATTTTTTTAAAGCTAACAAGATGGCCTGTAAAATAAAATTATAAAAATTACTTGCCAATTTTTGGCAAAATTCACAATTTTAAGGTAGTCGGATACCTTAAGATCTGATAAACAGATGACTCGGACAATCCCAAAATTCTACCATTATTGCCCCACAAATGCAGTTGACAAGAGCTTGGAAAGAATTTCAACAAGATAACTTTTTGTAAATCTGCAAATAATGCCCTTCGTAAGGACCAAAGATGGACGCAGCTTCTAAATTATTTCTTCGTAGTTTGTAGTTGTATCTATTGTATTAAGTTCTAGTTCCTCTAAAGCAAATGTGTCAAACTCGCAGCCCACGGGCCACATGCGGCTCACGACAAAAAATTTTGTGACCCGGCTGGTATATCAGCACACAGTAATATACACTGTTGACCACCTTAAATACAACACCAAGAAATACAAGAGATAGCACAACAAAATATATTTTGTAGATAACATGTTGACCAAGTATCAAATGATTAAATTTATAGACTTCTGTGAAGTGTGGTTTCTGCCAGAATCAATAGCCAAAGTAACCACCATTGTTGGAGATCACCGCTGCCACACTCCTCGGCATTGATTCAAACATAATTTGAATATGTTATTGGGGTATAAAGACCAAACAGCTTCTACACGTTGCCAAAGTTGATTTGTGGCAGGTGGGGGTGTAATCTGGTCAATCGTTGAGCAACCATAGACGCATGTTTTCTATCGGCGAAAGATCCGGAGAGCGACCGACCAGGGAAGCAATTCAATCTGGTGATGACGAAAACTTTTGGACAATGCGTGCCACGTGTGGTCGTGCATTATCCTGTTGAAATAGGCTGTGGCCAAACCCTGAAGGTAAGGAAGGACAACTGGCTCCAACACCTCGCAGATGTAGCGCTGGCTGTTTAAAGTACCGGAAATGCGTACTAGAGGAGTGCGAGAGTGATATCCAATACACACCCCATACCATAATACCCGGTGAGGACCAGTGTGGCGGTGCATAACGCAGCTGTTCAGCATCCTCTCTCCACGTGTTTCCAGACTCGAATCCAACCATGGTGGTGTTGCAGACGCGTGACTCGTCAGTAAAGACAACTTCATTCCATTCTGCCACCCACATCCTTCTTTCATCGCACCATTGATGGCGGAGACGTCTGTGTTCAACGTCAAGGGTAGACCAAGCAATGGACGTCTTGCGGAAAGACCACTCTGTTGTAAATGGCGGCGAATGGTATGCGCAGACACTGAATGATGCGTTACAGACTCGATGTGTTGTGCTATGGTTCGTGATGTGACTGAGCGATCCATCAGTGACATGCGCACAATTTGCCTGTGCCCACGTGAAGTGGTGCACTGAGGTGGAAAGGATCGACCACGTCGGTTTGTCGTACCCTCCTGCATCCAACGGCCACATATCCGCATTACAGTTGTTTGGTTTCGTCCAACACGACTACCGATTTCCCTGAAGATAATCCACAATCCAGTAGGCCACTATCCTGCGTCTGCCGAACTCCGATACTTGATCAAAAGCTGATCGCTGTTTTCTACGAGACATAACTGATCGTTTTTTTGAAAAAAACCACAAGAAAAACACAATTTACGAACTTGAAATCGTCGAAATATCCAAGCCTTAAATAGTGCTTTGAGGTGGCGCCACAGGTGTGCGTGATGTGTGTCTGCGCTGAAATTCTATCATTTGCATATCTCACCTCCGCTAATGCATGTTGTAAATTTCATGTTATTTGCGTGCTTCCTTCAGGTGTTGCTTAAGGTGGCCAGCAGTGTGTATATCAAAATTTCTCCAAAATAGGAAAGATATTAGCTGAGAGAGATGTCAAGTGTCAAGATGTAAACATTAATATTGCTTGTTCCTATATTTATGTTTTTTATAATGTATTATTCGTAAGAAACTTACGTTTCTACGAATATTGATTTTTTTGTTGCCCACCTAAAATTAAACCTTGTTTGTTTAGCCTAAGTTAGCTCTTGAGTTTGACACTCTTGCTCTAAGGCTACTTTAAATATAAATGAATATCACTACCATCTTTTTTTCCTATTTTAATTCCTTGATGTAAGTGTTTTTTTAAGGTTGTGTTTATTGAAGCTTTTTTTTTCAATGATGTATGTATATTCATTGAACTAAACTGTCCACTTGCACTAGCTTCTACCATGGAGGTCACTAATCAATATTTTTGTAAGGAAATCTACGCTTTTTTCACAATTTATTTAGAGATCTAAATTTAGATTTATTCTAATATTCATGTAATATATAACGCATCACTGAATACTTTACAGACTTTCCTTTGGGAGTTACACTGGTATCAAATTTTGTCGAGAGTCTTGAAGAGTCAATAAATAAGATTGGAGGAAGGACACTACACATTTTCATTAACTCTAATGCATTAAAATTACTTAGTTTTGCCATAGGAGTGACAAAGTTGAACTTTTAAGTTTAAAATTCATTACTTAATACAGTCGACTTCTGACAATCAAGTTGAAGGGTCAATGAAAAACTTCGTATTATCAAGAGGGTAGGAAAAAACTCCCAAATCACGAAGAGAATTTGGTTTCCAACCATTTAAATTTCAAACTATGTAATAAATGAACTATTGTACATATGTATGAAATTATTTTAAAGTATTTTAAAAAGTACATATTATACAGAAAAATATTATACAGAAGTTAAAATCCTGTATTAAAAGAATACATATGTACATAATTTGTTTTGACGAAAAATCTGTTATCTTTTTTTCCTGTTTTTTT
>BMAO01010755.1:0-24251 GCA_019973975.1 Trichonephila clavata
ACATTGTTCGGATAACCGAAAACAGAATGCGATCAAGGCAGTATATGAAACCGGACACTATTAAATACTGAAATCCTCATATGCGGGAAACGTGCTTGAAGAAAAAGCAAAATAGGTGCAAAATGTCGCAGTTTTACCTTTATTGTGGAAAATAATCACTGTACCATTGTACACCTTCGTTTTTCCACTGAAAGGTTTCTGATTCTCTTCAGCATCAGTAGTTAAATAGAACAACACTCTGATTGTTGCTGTTCGTACCACTCCATAGCTCTCTCTAACGCAGAAAAGAGTGTCAGAATTTGATGGATCCTCGCTATTTGTTGTTGTTGTGGTGTTGTCCTCGTCTTCATCCATTTCATCGTCGACAGGGGTCGGATTCTTCTTGCACGGAAATCACAATCTCGTCATAATTTCGCATTTGAAATCCACAATGTACTGCATCGTATACCATCCAGGGGGGTGGGGTCTACATCTTCTTCATCGCATTTTTGAAATCCTAGGATCGATTGGACAAAGTTGGTAATCTTCTCCCTGTGGTCGTCATTGAAGTCTTTTTCGCCTTCTAAATCTGGCCACAGCTTATTCCGTGCTTTCCCCCCCAAATCATACAACTAAAATTCCCCAAATCTCCCTCACCTTGGATTTTCTCGTCACTTTCAGCCTCACGCGAAACAACTGTGGAGCATTGCACTGTTCGAAAACGTATTCATATACAGTACATGTAGTTGACAAAAAAAATCACTGGCCTGGATATTTGACGCTCCGGATAATAAACGTTCGGATAAACAACGTTCTACTGTACATATTTTATCATCAGATGCAAAACAGATTTTTTTTGTCAATTTAAATAAGTGTCCTACACATGATTTATTTCTCTCCTAAAAGTGATGGACAGCTTTAAAATGGATATCCTTTAGCTTTACAATCTGAAATGATTTTCTACTGTAGTACTCCAATTTGTTCTGAACTTCATTGTTATTCTACTAAGGTTTCCTGGAAGCCTCGAGGGAAAACGCCGTAATCTCGGCTTTTAGCGAAGAACTGTATGCCAGGAAGGAGGGATACTTCCGAATTTCGAAGTATTTTCCAGTAGCTCATCATCGGAAAGACACATCGTACTCATGTGATAGATTGTAGTTTGTAAGAATCCGATGCACGAGTAGAGTAGAAGGAGTGTTGAAACAAGAGAAAATGTGTTAGAAATGGAAGAATTACTTAGCAACTTTTGAAAAATAGATTGTTTTCTGAATTTAAGTGTTATTTTTTAATCGGATAATTCTAGGAATAACAGAGACTGTATTAATTGAGAGATAATATTAAGTGTATATATATATATATATACGCAAAATAATATTTATTCAAATGTGTTGACTTTTTACTGTAATTTTAAAATTTTATTTTTTGCTTGTTAATATTATACTTATTTATATTTATGTTTTAAGTTACTATTGACTTATAAGCGGTTCTTTTAAATCGTTATTAATGCATATAATTTTTCCTTGATTAATTTTAATGTGAAATTTAACAAAAAATGTTTAAGGTATCCGATTACTTGTAACACGTTTTTTTTTATAGAAAAAAAGGACATATGGTAATTTTTTGTGGTTTTTAGATTTTTTTTAGTACATTTAAAGAAAAATATGCTAAATTTAAGGAAAGAAGAAAAAATTATTATTACTAGAAATGAGGAAAATTGGTAAACATATACAAAAAATAACATAAATGAAGCCCATTCTTAACCAAAGGTTTATGAGCAAATTTCAATTGTTCAATTCTGATGTGTTGATATGTTATTCATTTTTGATATGACCTTCAAGATGAGATATATTTTAATTTTTACAAAAACTAGAGTACTTTATCTCAGTTATTATACATAATTGCTTAAAAAACAGGGATTGTATTAACATAAGGGACTGTAAATTTTGTAATAAAAGTGTGATTTATAAATCTGAAGGTTAAAACACTTCTACTATAATATACAGAACACACACAAAATTTCAATTAGTTATTTTGAAAAACCTTTTCAGTAATCGCTGGCTCCGTTTGAGCATTTTCAAGAAAACTCTCTTCGAGTAAAGCGCATTTTAAAGTATGACATGTTGCTGAAAGAAATGGCAACCTCTTTTACTAAAACACTTGTAGATTTTTTTGTAGTGAACAGAAAATAATCAACTTGGTATTTTTATAAAGCCAAGAAGACGACCTATAAAATAAAATCGTAAAAAAGTACTCAATTTTGGGCAAAACTGACATTTTTAGGGTATTTGGATACCTGAATTTATTAAAGATCGCGTATTTTGTACTCCCAGTCGGAAATAACCCTTGAATGTGTACTTTAAATTTAAATGAATTTAATACCCATTGAATTTAATTTTGAGTAATTAGAAATCTTAATCGTTTACTTAAAATATTTAGCAAAATATAAATAAAATATAGAACCCACATCTCCCACTTTATTTCTATATACATTAAACGTTTTTACTTATATTGCCCAGTATTATAAACATGAATGATTATCTTATTACAAAAAATTCCACTTTATCATAACACATGTATATTTCTTTAATGTTTAAACCCGAGCGAATAAGTTAAAATTAAAATAAGTATTATTTGTTGTAATAATAATATATTTGCAACAAGAGTGAGTATTATTGAATTTTTTTTTGTACTGATAGATCCGAGACTTTAAAAACTAAGACTAATTTAGTATATTCCATAATTTTTTACCATATTCACAAAAAAGAAAAAATAAGGTACCCTTAAATAGCTTAAAGATGGAAGCATTTGTCTTTTATGTTAATTACAAATTTTTCCTTAATTAGTATAAAGAGCCCTAATTAATATGTAAATATCAAATAAATAATTACCTCTAAATGCTAAAAAAGAAAGGCAACTGTGTACATGGCTCAGTCTTAATGACTTTTATAAAATCATTAAGGCTGTATAGTAATTACAATAAATGAGTTCATGTGTTATATACTAACAATATTTTGTTATTACACTAGCATTATTCTATTTGTAAAATGCTTTTCAAACTTCAGCTTTCTAACTCTTTACATAGACACACACAAAACTATAATAAGAGGATAATGAATATTAAACATGAAAAAACCTAATTATTCATGTGCAGACTTAAATTGCATAAAAAATAAATTTCTCTTGGGATGCTTTTGTAATATAATTTTGATAATTTTTCACAAATATATATATATTTTTTCTCATAGAAGTATTCTCATTCTTTTTTATATCAAAATTCGACATTGTTAGGAAATATTTTTAAGGAATTTTCTCAAAAATGCCTGAAATAATAAATCAAAGGTCAAAAGATGTGTAGATATCTTACCCATGCACAGTACCAAAGAAAACAGAATGACGTATGAGCGTTTCTTTTTTTCTCTTTTTTTGGAAGCTCAAGAAGGAATTTATAGCGTATAAACCGTGTTAAGACGAAGACAAATGACAGAATTTCTCTCCAAATCTATGTATATACAAAAATAAATAAAGCTTATAAGAACATAAATAAAAACAGATTTTGTTAAATCTTTTACTGAGCTTGTGCCTTGTCCCATTTTTCACAGAAACCAAATAGCCCTGCAAAAGAATAAAAAAGAAGACGTGACTGGAAGGTCATGTGCTTTAAAATTCCTAAGATAGCGAAGATAATATCGCTTAGAAATTGGAAACATTTAGTCTGTGCTTTTTAGTAACCGATTCGAAGACCGGAAGAAACCATCAAGTGAATCAGAAACCGTTAATCATTAGAACAGTCTTTGTTGTGATAAATGGCTTTTGTGGCTTTCTACCATTTCTCAACATCTTTTCTACAATCTCATATTTTACTCGGACATTGTGAAATTCATTTTTGATGGTATTTCAAGAAATACTTTCCATTCTTCAAGAGGTTTTAAATTGTTTTCTGGAGCAATAAAAATGACTCTTTTTGAAATAGGTTCTTTTTTTTATAAAGAGAATTCTACCGATGAATATAAAACAGTGTGGTTAAAAATTTTTTTGATTTAGGTAAAAAGTGAAATTTATAAATAAAATGAATGTGGTTGCTAATCTTCAAAATTTTTCTACAGTAAAAAACTTTCCCAAACATGTTTTCCGTTTTTATGGGTTACGTTCTTAATAGTTTATTAAAGACGTAAATACATTTAATTGAATTATTAGAACTATTAGATATAAATTTACTTGCTAGAGAATGGAAGGAATTTAGAAAATTTTAATTTATTCATACCGAAATTATGTTTAGTATTTCCCTCCGCTCTCTTGGCTTTCTTAATTGAACAATTAACGAGAAATGTGTGAAAAAAGATGTTTGAATTTCAAATTAATCGAAAAGTTTAAAATGTTTAACTAACAGATGCAATGCTTGTGAAAGTTTCATCTGTTATCTCTTCCATCTTATTTAAGGCAGCCATTTAGATTCAGTACACAGAAAAGCAACGTAATGTTACTTTTACAAATTAATAAATTAAAAATATCGTTCTATTTTTACGTTTTTATAACAATTAGAGAAATACAAGTATAAAATTATAATCACTTTTAAAGCTTAAAGATTTGTTTAAAGCAGTAGCATAATTAATTACGTTTAATGTATAATCTCCATATCCAAATTCCATAAGAACCTGTATTGCGAACAGAAGTAAATGTTTTCAATTATTATACAAATTAGTTCTTAATACTATTTTATAAGGCCTTTTTTTTTTCTTTTGAGATGGCGTGATAAAATATTTTTGAGAGTGATTTGGATATATGAAAGAAAAAATTAATTTAGCTTATTAGATAGTTAACGTGATTTTTAAGACTTTTTTCGTGTATATTTATATTCATACTATCGTGTATTGCATGCTTTAAAAGGCAGGGCAGTTTAAGATTTTCAGTTCTTTTTACATTTATCTGCATTAAATTTGTAATATATATTATAAATACCTCTATCTAAAAAAGGAATCCCAAAATATATTAAATTTATATTCGTAGAGGTGATGAAGCTAAGAATTTATACATTTACTGAAATACGTTTAAAGTTGAAAACGCTTAAGACGAAATATCGGTTAACACGATATAATACAGTGTTTCCGACAAATTACTATGTATTTTCATGCATTTTTTTTCTTTTAACTCTAAATTAAAATCGTATAACATGAAAATATTTATTTTCTGAGAATGAACAAAATACGGAAAGCGCCAGCCGGATCGGGTTTTCTTACTGTATCATCAGAAAAATACATTGCAGTAGAGGATGACAATGAGCAAACAGTCCCAATTATGGCAGAAAGACATTTTCGAGTTAGTTCAAATTTCAAAAAATGTCATTGATGCAGGTTCTGAAGACGAAAATGAAATGAATGATGCATTTACTGTTCCCACATCATCCGAAATGAAGTACATAATGAAACATATGCATCAGTTATTTAGTCACACATTCCAATGGTAAAATGAATGACAAAGTGGAGCTCATGGAAAAATGTGTTGACAGTGTAATTCTAAAAAAGACAGTGCAAAGAGAAATAACGGATTAATTTCCAAAAAAATCAGTAAGCGTTTGTTTTTAAGGGAATTTTAAATTTTGTATTAAATTTTTTAAAATTCTTGTAAATGTTTTTGTTTTCTTGATTTTTATCAACTACATGCATGTATACATATCTATGAAAACAAAATGTATTCTAATAAACTTATTTTTTTGAATAAATGTTTTTGAAAATATCTTTTAACACGAAGAAATATTTCCGTTTCGTGTTAAACGGTTTTCACTGTGCATATTAAGTTCCATGAAATATATGAAAACAAAGATCAACTTGTAGTAAATGTACCAAATGTGTGAAATATATTTTTGTAAGTAGTAGTAGCTTGCAGTATTACATAAATTTGTAATATGCAAAATAACTAGTAAATTAAATAAAGAAAAATGATGGCAGATATTAGATTAGTGAAGTTGGTGGTTATATTTACTATGGATTTATAAAGTGTCAAATTAGTAGAAAAACTGATTTAATTAGAGCAATAGAAGTTTTATGACATTTACTTTATCACAGCTGATTAATACTTCACCTATAGAAGAATTTAAGTTGTACAAATAAAATTGTTCTGTGTAAGTAAATAGAGTTCTATTGTAACGGTTCTATCCGCGAACCTTCTTCTAATCCTTTTGCGGTAAAGTTATTATTTTTAACTATATGTTATCTTAAAAATTTTCTCTCGGAGAAGAAGACTTGATTTATTCAAATAAACGATTCTATATCAAGCGACATTTAGTCGACGGATGATCGATTATGATAACTGGAGAATAAAATTGATAAAATTGTGCTTAAGATTTACGACCGGAGATCTACAATTAAGGTAGATAATTACAGTGAATTCCAGCGTAGAAGTCCAAAGTGCTCAACAGTATGTGGAGTAAATTATACTTATATGTAGCCATAAGCTGTATACTTATATGTAGCCTTAAGCACGGCTTAAGCCTTATAGTAGCCTTAAGCCATGCGGTTACTCTTCTAATTAATTACTAAGTTCATTTCTTGCATTTAGCTGTGTAAATTAAGTAAAAAGGAGGGGAAAATGAATTAAATCTAAATATTGTTATTTCTGATCTTTAGAACCCCTAAAACCAAATACCGTTAGTCGATTGTTACATTATCATTAATAAATATGAAAGTCCTCCCTTTCACTAAATTTATAAACCTCCCGAAATCTTATCAAACTAGTTTAACTCAACTTAATTGAATTTTAGGCTGAAATTGCTTTCGAATTGCTGCTTCAATGCATATCTTTGCTTCATTATATTTTATGCTTTATTTCACTTATTTAATTTTGATTTAATGTACTTCAAACTAATTATTCATTTAGTCCCTCTTATTCATAACTTAAATTAGGGAGTAAAATTTTTCTTTTAAGATTGCCTATTTAAACCTTTTACTGAAGACACAATGATTATTTTACTGAAAATAAAGGAAAAATACGATACTTACATCAGGTTGGTTATACTCGAGATTAAATCATAACAAGTTGTTGAATCAAATATTACCTTTTTTTTCTGTTGAAGACAGATGGCCTATCTCATCAATTTGAGAAATTCCGCTCCATTCTTCATAAGACTTACAATCAGCCAGCCTTCCAAAGAGATTCATTAGACATTAAGTCACAGTTTATTTTGAGAAGCATTGCATGTAATGACATCATTGTCATTCCACCGACGATTCCGAGAAGCCCCAAAGGAAAACGCTCGCAAACCTGGCTTAACAAAACATTAGGTCTATCTTTTCGGAGGAAAGAGTGGTTCTCCAATGCAATGGTATTTCCAGTAACTCAAACTGGAATAGAAAGCCAGTTCGATAGTGATGACAGATGTTCTTCAAAAAGATCTGACATGCGTAAAAGGATTTTTTGACATTCGTAAAATATAGTTGCATTATTTAAAAGTTCAACAGCTTTTGGTTTGATTATGTACTGGATTTAACTTTTCTGATATAATTTTCTTTTAAAATTCATATGCAGATAAACTCTATAAATTGTTGTTATTTTAAATAATGATTACTTTTAAGAAGGAAGTGCTTAAATATTGAAACAGAATTTAAAATTTAAAATTAAAAACCTCTTCAAGTTATTAATTAAAAAATTCTGAAAAATATATTGATAATGTTAGTAAGAGCAAGTGAAATTGAACATAATATAACAAAAAATTTGCATAAAATTAATTATGTATCGTATTTTCTTAAATTTACAATTAATTTATTCTTATTGGTCAGTACTACAGTAGGTACGAGAAAATATACGATCGAAATTATTCTTAAACTTTAAAAGAATCCAAAAGGAATGATTATTAATAATACATATGTTTGGTTGCTTAAGATGTAATGAAAGCTTACGCATCATCTAAATACATCATTAAGAATGTTTCAAATATATTAAACTTATTATCTTAAATAAAAATTATGTTAAACTATTGTATCAAATAAAATGTTCGTCTTTTTGGGCATACGTTGGTAATATATTGCCTTTGAAACATTGATATCTGATTGGTATTCGTACAATACTTATTTTTATGAATGTTTATAGAGAATTCGTTAAAAAATGTACTAATTCTGAGTTCAAATATTTAAAAAAAATAAGCATCGCTTTGATTCAAAAAACGTATCAACTTTTGTTACAATTACTATTAGCAATAGGTGAAAAAAAATTCAAAGCATTAGGCGCAATATATATAAAAAAAAAGCCTTAGCATTTTAAACGAAGACAAACTAGTTATTTTATCTTTCCGAGATAAGTAAGTTTTAAGTTTTGATTTACCATAGAACAAAAACAAACGAAAATCTATCATAATTCTGTGTTTTTTAAGTTTAGAACTTACAAACTTTGTCAGGTTATAGAAAAGTATATAAAAAATAATTTAAGATAACAAATTAAATTTGATTTTTTGACTGATTTTTGTCAATTAAATCGTACTGTGCCCCCTGAACAGTTCAAAATTATGTACTCAGCGTTTTTTGGTCAGGGGTTATATAATTCACCTCGTACGATATCTATCAGCCAACCAGAGGTGTTTTTCTGGGAAGTCATATGATTTTCGAAACTTCCAATTGGTGTTTCGTATAAATACTAGAATTTTTCTGTAAGATTTACGTCGCATCTTGTTATTTTCACAATGTTACTTTAATTCCTGTCCTGATTCTTGCGTAACAGCTTATCTGTGTTCGTGATGTACCCTACATTTAAATAAAAAAGGATTACTGATCATAGTAGTTATCTTGTAATTAACTATTCCATCCACATCTAATCTGAACAAAATGATCAATAGTTAATTGCAAGATATCATACCACTTGGCACGACGGTACATATAATTGATCTTTTTGTTTTTAGTAAGGTAAATACATACTAATAGAAATGATTCTATACAACTTAATGTAACGCTTTGAAAGAAAACAATTTGTTATTTTTTCAGGAATATTTTAGAAACTGTAAAGTTTTTTCAGGTTTAAAGGTATATATATATATATATATATATATATATATATACTCTCAGAGATTATGTTTCTTGAAGTTAAATTAAATATTAATTTAAAAGAAGCAAACTGTAAGTATTTGTATATTTGATTTTAGTCTTAGAATGATACGTAGAAGACATGCCAGATTTTTTTTAAAGAAATAAATATTCATTGTAAAGTAATTTGAGATAATTCCGGTAATTGCACAAGTGGAATACATTTCCTTATGATTTCTTTTAACTGATGCTGATAAAAGAATGGGATTACTATTTCACAGTTAATATCTCTATGCTTGTAAGAAAAATATAATACTTGATATGATTAATATTTTAATAGAATTTGTAAGGTATGTTGTGTCTTTCATAAGATATATCTTGTGATTGATTATTTTTCGAAATAATATTTAAACCAGCTCGAAAATATTTGCTCAAGATAATTTGAAAATGCGTAAGCTAGAAAACATTACACATTCCAATGTATTTTAAAATAAATGTAAACTATTCTCATAATCATTACAATAAATTCTTTTGGAATCTTTTATTTTTTGATAGATCAATAAAAAAAGATGTTTTCTGATGACAATTTTGAAATTTCTTTTGAAATAGATTGCAAATTTAAAGCTTAAAAAGAAAGAAAAATAAATCATGGTTTTGATGAACTAAACTATCTTACAGTATACATGGTTATCAGGAATGAATAATCAAATTACAAAATTTAATAATTTCCAGATGAATAAGCAGAAATTGATAATTAAACACGTCATTGTTAAGATTAAATGTGAATTTTTTTTCTTACGTAAGTTTCTTGACGTAAAATAAATACGATTTGATTGAAAAACTGATCGTTTTGCATAGCTTCATAGATGCAAGGGCAGTAGTTTAGACGTTGCAACTCGTCATTTGGTTAAATGCTTGCACATTTTTCAATTTGTACGGCATGAAATGCATTTTTTTCTCAATACAGTCCATATGGTAGACTGAAGTAACATAAATTAACGACTAGTGTAATTCATAATTGAGTGTAAGTCCCTCTAGGGATCTTTCAATATTCTCTGGTGAACAACCTGGTTGCCCTGGACTTTTGCCTTAACACAGGTATCCAGTTTCCTGGAAAGGTTTATACCATCTTCTTATACTCTTAGATGTGACTGCATTTCTATGGTACTTTCTCCAAATTCACGTTGAACCGTGATTACTGACAAACTTTTTTGCAAACGTGAGCGCACAAAATGCCTTCTCCCACTGCGACGCCATTTCCACTCCTATTTACAATGTGAAAAACATCTTGATTATAACATTTCTGCCACTTATTGCACAAAAACAACGGGGCAAGCTCAAAACTTCATGTTTTTCTTTACAATGACACTTTAATGATCAGTTCCTGTTTATTTATCGGTGGGTTATTGAGTTTTGTAATCGGGTCATTCATTCCTGATATCCCTGTACATTAAAATTTAAAGAAAACTTGTTTTGTAAAACATTTTGATTTTTGTAGATATATTAAATAGCCAATGAAGCATTATATATATACCAAAACCGTAATTTTTAACCTAAAAACCAACATACAGCAATTTAAAGTGATTTATATACTACAAGTTTAAACCTTGTATATATATATATATTCTGAGACAGAAAAATGCTGTTTGCACCAGGATATGAAATTAAAGATCCGTGGGCTGCAGGTGGGGTTGTTCCATCTCACAAGTGAAAGACAAACAATGAAATCCCGAAGTGTAAAAGACAACGTTTCTCAAGCTATTGTCGATAAAGAAAATAAAAGCTACCGGGATGGGAAGTCAAAGAAAAAGTTTTAAAAAAAAGTTTAAAGTTTGAGATTTCTTTCGGATGTTGACTTTTTCTTAGAAGAGAGATATTTGCCTTCTTTTATCTTTCTATAATTGAAGACTTCAAACCAGGTTTTTTTTCTATTCATAATAGCTGAGAAAAAAAATAAATGGAAAAGAAAAATCATTTCGAAGATTTTTGGAAAGATGCATGGATGTACTTTAAAACTATTTATTCAATGGTTTTATTCTTAAATTAGTGAAGTAAAGCCTGATATTGCTATTCAAATTAGGAACAGTTAAAAAAACTCTTTAAATTTTAACAAGCATGACCGTTTAAAGTCTTATAATGAAATATTAACATATACATGCGTTTTAGGGGGGAAAACTAGCTTGATGAATTTTTCTTAGCATTACATCTCAATGATAAAGATTAAAAAAAGGCAAAATATACTAAAACAGAAATCCTGTTTAAAAAAATAGACTAAGAAAGTTTTTTTTTATGTTTTCAATTCGAAATATACTTTTAATGAGAAATCTTTTAAAAAAGTGTTAAAGAATAGCCCTTAGAGAAAAGAATAAATTTAGGTAATGTAATAAATTTAGTAATAAATTTAGATCCAAAAATAGACAGTAAGGACCTATTTTAATTTAGGCATGGGGAATGAGAAATTTAAAGAATTACATTCCTATCTCCTTATTAATAAATTGTTTTCGAAAAAAATTATACAAATGAAATTTTATAATTTAATGCGTATGTTTTGCATTAAATGAGAACAAATTTTCTTTTTGTAGTGCTAACTTTGGAAGCTTTTCGTATTCTCCTATAAGTACGAAATGATGCTTATTTTATGTTAATAATTTTTTTAAAAGCACGAAATATATTCTCTTCTTACGCTTTTGGAAAACTTTTAATGAATAGTAACGGTATTATGTTACTATAATTCCAACTCTTGAGCCATTTTTAATTGCATTTATAAAAAAATTACCAATAATGTAACCTAATTTTCTTTCATAGTGAAAAAATTTTATGAATGACTTCATTGTTTTCTTGTTAATATCTTTCTTTCGCAAGTATAATTCAATTACTTGTTTTCTATCAAGGACTAATATACATTGTTCTTAAGATAAGATATACAAAATGGTAATAAAATATTTTGAATTTTATTTATATCTTATATTTTAGAAGAAAAAAAATTTGCTTAGATTTATTTAGTTCACAATTATTCAAGTTTATATGAAAAGAAATAAATATGGTAAGAAAAATAAATGTTGTTATCTTTAGCTTTAAATTTATTTTCTTGAATCAAGATAATTTTTTTCTGCTAAGAATAAATATACAATAAAATAGATGACAAATTTCATCTTTAAAAGAATGGTCTTATCATTAAATTTAGTATGTGACTGATTCATTGTTTTTTTAAACATTTTCAATGCAGAAAGCTTCATGTTATGTATACAAATGTTTCTTTTATAATCATTTTTATTGACGATGTTGTTATTTTTCATCTGCATTTTTCTTGATTCTTATTTTTGTGACATCGCTGTCTCTTCATTATTTTTATCTTGATGTATTTTTATTGTATCATCAATTCTTTTGATGTGTATATCAAATTATTTCAAATGAAATATGAGTGTCATAAGACAAAGTACTGACGCGTTGTTTTAATATAAGGGCCATTTCTGGAGATCGAATAATATATTTTGAATTTTTACATGACATATTTTTATGTTGTAATTGTATTGTATGAAATGTTTTGTTTTATGCACGAAAAGGCAAAAATACATTTCATGCAGTTTGTAATAGAATATAAGTTTTTTTAGAAGTACTTAAAATTTCATAAAAACTGCAATTCATTGCAATATAAAACTAGGAAAAATTCTGTAAAAGGTTTTTAATTGCTATTAATATTTTCCTTTTTATTCCACGTATAACCTTCTATTTTGCATTATAATACATATGCAGAATTATATCTCAATGTTTGAAATATTTGTATATTGTGTCCTTCACTAATTGATAAAAAAATTATTGAAATTTCAGAAACTAATTATTTTAGCATTTAAAAAGTTAAGCATGTTAAACGCAAAAAATAAGAAACATTGTAAGAATTAACAGAATTAATATTATTAACAGTAAAATAATTCATTACAACAGTAAAAAAAAACACAAGTAAATACAAAATAGTATAATAATAATAATTTTAATATTTTTCTGAATTTACATTGTTATTTCTTTTGTGCATTTTACTTTAATGATAGATCCTAAATATCAATGTATACTACTAAATAATATACTATTCCATATTTTGCTTCGCTTTCAATAATTAAATTAATACACTTTGATGCAAGCAAGAAATATCCAAGATATTGACTACATATAATCACATATGTAATCTTGAGAGGAAAATGAATCCTACTAATGTTATTTGTTGCACTGAAAATTCGTTTTCTCTTAACCTTTTGATAGGAAACATTGAGAATAGTCGTAAAGTCTTTCCAGAGTATCAGAGCTCTAATATATCTTGAAATATGAGTGAAGCCTCTTACTTCCACTTACTTCAGTGGCGTAACAGCCCATGAGGGCCAAGGCCTACTATGCATCTCAGTATACGTGAACTTGATCCCGGAGGTGCATGAGCTGATGCTCCAGTCTGGTGATCAGTCTGACTCAAAATCCCAAGATCCTCTGTAAGTTCTCAAGCAAGCTTGGTACTTATTTATCGACCCACTGAAGAGATGAAAGGCTGAGTCGACCTTTGCCCAGCCTGGAGTTTGAATCTCGGACCTGTGATGTGCAAGCGCGATGCAACTTTGCTTACTTTTACTTTAACAAAAATAAAATATAAATGTAAAATATTAAGGAGGTACAAAACAAAATAATTCTTATTCCAAATTTATATCAAATAAGCAATTTTTTTTATCTCAGTGTGTGAATCAAACAATTAAAGTTTTAGCTATAAAATATGTTACATGAATATTTCATGATATTATTAAATATCAAAGCAAAATTTAACGAAGCAGATGGAAATACGTTTGTACAGTTGGTACACAAACTATTTTATTCAAAGATAAAAAGAAGAGCAGATTTTAAGCAATATATTTAAGATGATTTAGATTATTCAAATTAATGTACAAACAGTAAAAATAACAAAAGAATGAAGTTTTTGTGAAGATTAAATTTCAAATTTAAATTGAATAGGAAGCAATATTTAAAAGATTTTATAGCAATTAAAAGATTTTTGTTGTTATTATAATAATTTGTGACGATAATACAGGATAAATACAATATTTTATACTCATGAATACTTTGCAAAATTTATGATGTAGTCTTTTTTTATATCCTTTTCTTTGCAAAACACAAGTTGTATAGTTCAAAACATCTTTCCATTTCTTATTTTTAATATAAATCTAAATATATATATATTTTTTAAAAAAAATAACTAATAAACTAATATTATTATAAATAAATTTTGAGTTTCTTAAGAACTATAATTTAATCTTTAATTGCTATATGAAATATATTAGTTAATATATTCAGAAATGTGTGGAGAAGTCATATGAGAAATGTTTGCTCTAGTGGTATTACAAAACAATTCTGAAATTGTGTACATGTGCTATTAACATTTTAAATTAAATAACACTCATTTCCTTAAAAATAAAACTAAATAAAAAATTAAGATGTAAAAATGTTGCTGTAACACTCATAGAAAAAGTAAATGCAAAGAAAATCAACAACTGTTGAAATATTGTCTTTTTGTGTGTGTGGAATGGATGAATTAAAATTTTTGATGGTTTTTTGTATGATTTTAATCTAAATAACATACACGTAAATATTTTTTTAGTTATAACCATGTGGTAGATTTTTTATTATACTGTAAAAATATAAACTTATCTCTTCTTTATTAATATATGCACTCGATAGTATGAAATGTATGAAGGTAAGAATAGAAGTTTGAAATAAAGTGTTGTAATTAAACATAAATTAGCTTCATTTTCCACAACTTTTAACAGATTTGATTACCACTATTCGTTTTATAAATGAAGAGTTGTAAATGTTAAAGTAATTTTTTTAAAATCTTTAAAAGGAGAGTAATATTTTAAATTGATTTATTACTAAATTATTGTTCCTAAGGCCTTACTTCCTCGAAATTTATTCACTTGTTGTTCGACATGTACCTTGTAATGTCCCTCTCGATATTTTAAGTTGGAATAAACTCCTGAAAATTACACTTCGAAACATTCATTGGAATATATTTATGACTCATTATAAAACTGAATATGCAAATAATTTTAAATCACATTGCAATTGCTTCTTAAAAGTTCTATCTTTTCATTTGGTAATACAGACTGAATAATATAAACATATCGATATTCTACCATAAATTTTAGGAACTTTCAAATTTTCAGTATATTTATCCGGAACCTAATGCAGATAAAATTCCATTCGTAGAGAAATTTTCTTATATTCGTTTTTTGAAGCTATTCTCCAATCCATATGCATTTTTCTTTAATGAATGCCATCAAAGAAAGAAAGTCCATTTAGGGAACTTTGTTGAGTCCTACTTGCGTAGAAACTATTTCAGAGATAAGAAAGTTACTTTAAAAGGAGTTTTCTCTTCAAGGTGGTTTTCCCTTTCTTGTTTACCTCTGCATTAATTTGGTTAGAAAATGTAAAATATAGATCCCCTAAGTGAAAGAAATGTTCATTTTTTTGTTTCCAAGTTGAGTTATTTATTGCATTTTTATTTATATGTAAATAACGCTATGTGCAACAAAAGTTATATGCTTAACTGCACTAAATAAAAGTAATTATTCAAAGGGAAAAAACTGCATAATACCGACTACTCTAATTTTTTTAATAACAAAGTGATTGGGAATTTACTATATAGCTAAAGAACAGAGTTTTTGACAAATATTCATAATTCTTAAACTTCCGGATTTAATGAATAGCATTCTATATTTAACATGTTTATTTTTTTAGAAATAACAATTCAAAAATTATTGATTTAGATACCTAACGAAGACTATTAGTCTCTATCTCTTAAAATTTTATTATGGCAAGTAAAATTTTTAAAAGAAATTTATCTCAATACTATGCCGAAAAAGACATGTATTCATCATCTAAAATATACACATATAAGATCCATCCCCTTTTCATTTACTGCTATTACACAAAATTATTTACTTTTCTGATAGTGGATAACTATTCGTTTTTTCCATATAAATTGTAATTCTCATCAATTTGACATCTTTGAGTCTTTAAAATACTATTTGGGAAATTTTATCTGCGATATATTCAAACATTTCAGTAAAACAAAATTATAAATAATAAAAAATGAAGTTAACTTTTACGCAAATCAAACAAAATACGTATTACTTATGTACTTTTGGTTGCAGATATAGTTTATATAAAATGGATCTATCTATCTATTTATAACAAAAGAAATTGATCAGGTATCATATTGCACATCTGTGAATTGCAGATCTTAAGGTGGTATCTCTCCAACGGGGAAACAAATAATGCATTCTCGAGGGATAAAAAACATTCCTCTTGCATCTGAAAACAAAAAGAAATAAAATTTACATCAATGAAAATGAATGATATAAAAGAATGAAATGAGAAAAACAAAGTATGAAAGTTCGAGATTCTTTTCAGGTGTTTGCTGCTTTTTCCGAGGGTAATATTTACTTTCTTTGTCTCTCACTGTTTTCCATTTTATTCTATCATGTCAATGAAGTACATCAATTCATTTTTGCTTATTTTTAGCTAAAAGAAAAGTTACCCATAATTGTAACTATAAAGGAAAATCATCCAATGAACTATTTTAAATGGTAAGAAGGTTTTAATTGAAAAATTATGCATAAATAAAAATATGACAGTTCAATGCAACCATATGACGGGAATAGCATTAATGTACAAATGATAAATTTGGCTTCAGACAAGAAGGTTTTTTTTTAGGGAAATTGTTTTCATATAAGTAAAAAAAATTCAAATGCTTTTATTTTTTCTTTATTATTTATGCTTTTGAAAAGGAACATACATCATTTATCTGTTAAGTATACTTCACACAAGAAACAACCTGATTTAAAAGAAAATATTTTTATGGTGTCATCTAACTTAAGTAGATATGTAAACAAAGCATATATCATGATAAGGAGGAAATTAATTCTCATTAGCGGTTAAAAAGGTGAAAATTATATCCAATTTGCACTAAAATAACTTTTTCTTTCATAAGGCTCATTTTACTAACAAATTGCATATTTAATCGTAATAGGAGCAAAAAGTTAAATGAACCTTGGATTACACTCAAATTTTACCCAAAATCAAAGAAATCGGAATTTTATACAAGTATTAAAGATATTCTTTTTCCAAAAATAACGTTTTCATGTAGATGAGCAAGGTCTTGAAATGATTCTCACTAAATTAAAGAAATAGTTTTAACCCTTTATCTACCGCATTAAGATTTACTGCAGTTTTTTACATGCAATATTTCTTTCAATCACTGCATTAAAACCTAAGGGATATGCATAAACAAAATACTCAACTTTGGGAAATTTAATCCTTTAGAACTAATTAATTATTTAAAAATATTCAACTGTAGAATTAATTACATACACTGTTAATTAAACTGAATAATCAAATCGTTTCTAAGGTCTTCATTAACATACAAAAAATAAGACACTTACCTTTGTCACTACTTACCTTAGACACTACTTTTTCGGAACAAAAATTACAATCTTCGCAATCTGATCAAAATGTCAGCTGAAAACGCAACTTCTGCTATAAAACTATTCGCATTTCCCACTAAAATACTCGTCATAGAACCCGCGCTGTCATATATCTTGAAAGAAAGGATTTAAAAGAATATTCCTGCTAAGTATCATCAGAGTATTCCTAAAAATGGTTATTCTATATAATTATAAAGTGAATGGTACTTATTTGTACCATCGGTAGATAAATAGTTAAATTGAATTGTGTGTTTTGTTCCTTTCAATTTTTAAGAAGCTAGAATTATCTTTGTTAAAAGAATGACAGAATTTTTTTTTTTTGAGTTCTTTATGAAGCAGTGGTGATACTTTTGCAATTATGGCTATTTATTCTTCTCTAGAATATATGTATTTCTTTTTCATTATTTATTTTATTGCATTTAATATCAAATAGATTTATTAATTAATACTTAAAATGTATATTGAAAATGCAAATAAACGTCGTAAATCTTTCTGAAAATACAAAATTAGCATTAATTTTGTTGTATTATATTTTCGATACCAATTGTGGGATACAAATACTTCAAAATATTTTTAAAAGATTATGTTCACCATTTATTTAAAAATATTAATGTAACGAACGCTTTAAAGAATAACAGAATTATGTTTGAAAATTCAACTTCTTCACGATTTTAATCATCACAATTTTAATTTAGAGGACCGTTTTTGTGACATCGTTCAAATGAATTTCAATAATAGTAAAAAAAATTAGGAAATTGCTTTTAAAATTAAAGAATAATTTTAAAACTCTTTAATAAAAAAATGAGGAAATGTAAAATTTTATCTCATGTAAAAATAATATTTACCCACTTTAATCATCAAAGGCTTTCAAATCCCACGCTTATATTATTTTTTACAAGACTTTCAAATTCTTAGACTTACACCGTCTTTCAACAAATATTTAAACACATTCATTGAAGCAATCAAAGAAAATTCCAAGATTTCCATGAAAACCTTTCACGGAATAAGAACTAATAGTTTTAATACATTTGTCAGTTCCCAAAGTCAAAGCCAATCCAAATTTTGGAATCATTTTTCATTCCATTTATTTCATGATACTTTAATTTTGTCATCTTAAGTTTTTAAATAAATTTAAACATCAATTGTAACTATTTTAAAATTGAAAAGAAGCTAGAAATACATAAGAAAAATTTAAAGTTCGAAGCCTACAAGCAAAAGACAAGAATGTATTTTGAGAAAAAAGAAAATTTCATGAATATAATATATCATAGTTTTATACAAGTACCAGTAATAGTTCTGAGGATACAGTTTCTAAAAGAAACTGGGTGCAACCGAAACCACAAGAGAAAAAGTATCCTGTGTCTGCATCTTACGTTAAAACTTTCCCTGAAAACGGGTATACGTGTTAGATTTATTTGTGAGATTAATTTTATTGTGCTTTTTTAATTTTATAGATCGTTTCATGTACATAACTTATACTCAAATTAATATCATGAAGTATTCCAATTGTTATAGTTCCATTCCTTTCCTCTGGAATAATTGCAGTACAATCAGATCTGTGAAATTAATTTCAAAAATTTATCAATGCAAAATTATTTACAAAATACACATAATTGCTTATACGGAAAGATTACATACACATATATAAATCTATGTCATTTTATTCTTTTGTATGCTCAAACATTTTAGCTTTTGTGGAAAGAGAAATGAATAATTTTGTATACACACACATGTATATAACATATATATCATACATTATTGACTATTGAAATTTCTACACCCCAAAAGTAGCCTTCAGCAATTACATGGAAGAAGAAAATTGCTGAGATAAGCATATAATTAATGTTTAAAAATTTGAATTAACAGCGCAGTTAGGAATTCAAAAAGTGCAGCTGTTTCCCTTTATAATGAGTCTGTACAAGATGTGACGTTCTAACTTTCTTGTTAAGCAATTTTTTTTCTTGTGATTCGCTCATCTTTCTTTGATGCAACTTCTTCCAACAAGTGTAAGTTGTAAAAACTGAAAAAGGTGTATATTTTCTTATACGAACTAACTTTTTATATTACTCTAGACACAGGGATTACAAGATAGGTTAATTTAGTGTAGACACTTTGATTGGGAAGATGCAATGCAATTTTTCAGATACTGATACCCAAAATCGGTATCAATAAATAGCAGACAGAAGTACTTCTTGTCTTAATGTATCTTTAACGATAATTGCTATTTTCCCCACATTTCTAATTGCTATATTTAACTATCCTAATTTCACTAAAGATGTCATTTTTTAAATTTATTGTAGCTGAAAAATTTTAAAAGTTATACATTAGAACCTGGTTTTTGTGAGGCTCTTTTTTATTCGCGATCTGTTTTGTGCGATTTTTTTTCTGTTCGATCTTTTTTATGCGGTACATGCATTTCAATGGCTTTGGCGCCGCTGTAATGTTTTTTATCAATGTACCAGTGGCTTGGAGAATGTTAGAGTCTCCCTGTAAAGTCAGATTTTGCCTTTAATATTTTATAATTTGGATAGATATGTATTTGGCGTTAGTCAGGGTTTGAGCCCCTAGAGTCCTAGGAACCCCTTCCCCCGCGAGGCTGGGGCTGCGAGGGTGTACACTACGCCATTTCAATATACATATATACACTTCAAAAAGCTCTGTACATTTGTTAAAATCAGTCTCTAAACAATGACTTAATTGTTTTCTCAACGTGGCAAAAGCCCGTGCTTGATTGAAAACGCAACTTTTAATGACAGTGACATTATCAATAATTTGATAGATTATGATAACGGCAAGAAGAACCGGATACTTTGAGAGCGGAGGAAATATATGCAGGGACACAACTTTCCAAAAATTGGAAAAGATTTTGTTAAAATAAATATCAATTCTGAAAGGAGTATGAAATTCAAAAGAGCTTTAATCATGCCTATCTAGTTATCGTGACATTTACAAGCAACTGACAAACAGATCTTTGTCGCAAAACTTATCGCTTACTTAATGGTGCCAAAAAATAAATCAATTGAAATTTTATCTTCAAGTGACGAAAACGATTTGAGCTTATTCATCAGGATGATGAGCGCTTTGGATTACGATGAGTAGCTATATTATTATAAAAGAGATATAAAAGTCTCTAGATAAAGAGATATAAAAAGAGATAGTCCATATATTATTATAAAAGAGAACTCAATCTTCAAAATATATTTTCATTAAAATGGGGAACCACTTTCAGTATTCGAAGCTATGAAATTAACAATTTAATTAAAATTGGGAAACACTTTCAGTATTCGAAGCTATGAAATTAAAAATTCATTAACATTTAGAGAAGCAAGCTAAATTTAAATTTTACAAATGATTTTGGGACAAAAGAAAGTTTCTTAGAAGAGGATTTGTACTTGAAGTTCTGTTCATTTTAAATTTTATTGTTGTATAAAACAAATATATATATATATATATATATATTTGCTTCATTATTCCTTTTCAAAATTATTTTTATTTGTATTTTGTTAGGATTCATTTCCTTTCATATTTTCTATTATTTTATTTTATTTTTCTTTTGGTTGAAATTACACGTGGTTGATTTTAGGCCTAATTTTCAATATTGGTATGTTTTCCTGTTATGTATAAAATTTCTGCTGAACAGGGGAAGGTAGGATCCATAAAATATATTTAACCCTAATTTGCTGGTCCTAATTCAGCAACAGCTTTAGAAATCATAACAGATCTTCATTTTAGTCTATTGACTCTTTTGGCTTCTTACATTTTAAAGTTCTAATTCTGTTCCATGTTATACATACGTTTAGTTAATTCTTCTATAATAGAATCTTCCATCATTTTTAAAGTGTGTTTCTTGAAATCTGGTTTAAATCTTCTAGCTTTGTTAGTGATATTATTTTATATTATCAATTTTATTATGCCATGTATTTCTTTCATTTTATGTTACTATATATATATATATATATACTTGATGAAAAAAATAATTATTTATTTTCGATATATTATAACCTAAAAACTATTAATGCTGTAATAAAAAAGTTTATAAAATATCAGCAGAAACACAAATACAAAAAAAAGAAAAAATCAATACCCGCTATTTTCAAAACAAACTACAGTTCTCCAAGATATCTAGTGTGTTATTCAAACTCTCGATACTAAAATCTCTTCTGAGCAAACATAGCTTTTGAAACAAAAGTTAACATTTCATACAGCTTCAATGACTTCTCTTTAAATAAGTTTCTTAAAATGTCTTTCTCTTTCGCTACTAAGCCAGATTGTTTTTGAAATCGAGAAAACTCTTTTCTCTAACGGCAACCTTAAAATGAATATTGACCATGACGATAGACATTTATCGACAAAATTTATTGCAAAACACTTCTACCAGGCGTGTACTTAATATCAGAATATAAACTCTCTGGAGAAAAAAGTATCTAGAATTATCGAGAGAACTCCTATATTTGTGTATTCCTTTTGCACGAATTTTAAAAGCTTTGTTCCATTTTATTTAAAATCATCAAGCAAACAAATTACTTTTTGCGAAATATTATCTTTGAAATTTTTATCCTGAAAAGCTAAAAATGTTATAAAAATAACGGGAGGTAAAGCCTATTGAAATCATCTGTACCTCGTAAGAAAAAGACATTTTTAGCAATGTTTATAATATACGAACGCAGAAAATGTCAAATAACCAAATAATAACAATTCTTCAGAGATTATATATTTAATAAAATGAATGCGGTGAAAATTGTTTAACATAAAATTGAGGAAATTCAAATATTTTTTTGTTCTAGCTAAAAAAGAATTTCATGTTAAAGGATATTGCAAAAAATAAATAAATAAAACGTATATTTATCAGAATTAAGTTTATTGGAGTATATTTTATTTAAATAGATATATACATGTAAAATAAAAATAATACTTATATTCGTGATCTTTAAAGTAAAACTTGCATGATGCAAAATGAATGCAATATTTCGTCATCCATTCCCCTCCAGACACTAAACCTTTCCTGTATACAGTCTAGAACCAGTAGAGTCCTAAAAAACCCGTAAATTTGTCTGTATTTGTCTGTAAAAAATAATTGGTCTGTACGCTATCGCTTCTGACTTTCTCAATTTAAACATTGTCATTCCCCTTGGTCGGGATTCTTTTGCCTGTTAAAAAAGCATCGTGACACGTTGTACTAGTGTTTTCCCTATAATGGAGAAACCCCGTACCTTCAATAAAGACTATGAATTCCATGGTTGTCGTTACTTGGTGTTAAAATATTTCAACACCAAGTAACGACATTGTTCATTAAAAATCAATAAAACAAAAACATTCACTAGAGCTTTATGAAATTTAACACAACATTTTCAAGTATTTTGAAAAAAGAAACATTTATTGAGTTTTTGGAAAATAATATATATTTTTTTAGAAAAGTCTTTCTTGGAATCAAATTGTCAACAAATTTTTCAATGTCGTCCATTTTTAAATTTATTTCACCTTTGGAATGCACGTCTAAATAGCTGCGTATACTTTGCATGATGCACCTCATGTCCGATGACTTGGGGATTAATTTTCTTAATTAATCCCCAAAGGGCATTATTAATTTCCCTTTTGTCATTGGAATCTGCATGATTGATATTTCTTGTGCTATGAAAAATTTCAAAGTATCATTGCCTGTCATAATTGAGGTTTTACATGCATTTTCATCATTTTCTGCAACGAATTCTTTCGATGATGAATAATAGTTAATTGGGACCTTTGTATTATTTCGTGTTAACCGATATTTTGTATTGAACGTTTTCGTGCTAAGCGTTTTTCACTAAATATCAAAGGAATATTTATAAAATCGCTAGATTATATGATGTAATCATGGATTTTCGAATCTTATTTGATGTTTTTTAATATACTCATGCACATGTTACTCCATGAAATAAATTGAAATTTAAATACATTCATTTCAAATTTCATTCTATAAAGTTTAAATTTATTAAGCTTTTTTTAGCTTAATAAATTAAGCCAAGTCAAAATAATAACCCTTAGCTTGAGTAGCATCTTCCTTTCTATTATATTACCTTTTGAATTGTAACGTATAACGTCTACATATTGTTGAGGAAATAAAATATATTTAACTAATGTCTCTATAGATACTCCCTCTACAACCATTTTCGTACATTGTACGACTCTAAATTATCTTTTTCAATAAAGAAAAATACATGGAATTCATAATTTTGAGTCTAAAGACAATCATTTACCTTTTGGTCGTTTTTTTCCTTAATAATACAAAAAAAAAAATATGTTTGGAAGAACAAGGCGTGAGATTTTTTCCGTATTTTTAACAATTTTATTTCGCTTACGATTATTTTGCCACATGTATAATGAAGGAAATATTATAGACGAAAGGAAATAAAAATCCCTATAAGGAAGACTGTTTAATCGCAGAATATTATATTTTAATTAATATAAGGTATTATTTTAAAAAGTAAACATTCACTTTTAATTAGGATGCAATCTCGTTTTGTGTCGGTTGTTTCTGCAGCGTAATAAAATCTGAATAAGTTGATGACTCTAACAGAATCTTTATTTCTAAGAAGTTTAATAAACTACTTATGTATTTTGTAATTTGTATTAAATGCGCGTAAATTAATACCAAATAGATTACTTATGTAAATGTTAGATTAAATGTTAGATGAATTTCATTTTCCTCATTAAGAATAATTAAGATGACGTAAACAATTTTCTTTTCTTTCCAGAGTTCATTGAACTCTCTCACACA